>JABUOV010000310.1:7500-12500 GCA_025617405.1 Perca schrenkii
TCCTCATCTCTTCTAACTATCATTATGTGACTTTTCCTAGCATTATACGTTATGTCATAATCAAGGCCATACTGAGAGCACACCTTCAGCATCTGCTGCAGCCCAGCACTACATGGACAGAGCAGGACCAGGTCGTCTGCATACATAAGATGATTAACAAAAGTGTTGCCCACAAGACAGACGGTTTTTAACCTATTTAGCTGATTTGATAACTCATCCATATAAACATTAAATAAAATAGGAGACAGAATTCCTCCTTGCCGCACTCCGTTACTAACACAGAATGGAGCAGATACAACATTATCCCATTTAACCTGAAATGTTTGGTGGGCATACCAAAACGCTAAAATTCTCACTAAAAATGTAGGGGCACCTCTATCTAGCAATTTTACAAACAATCGTTCATGATTAATTCTATCAAATGCCGTTGACGCATCAATAAAGCATAGGAATACAGATGAATTTAGACCTGTGTACCTGGACACAATCTCTTTAAGATACACAGGTCAGTTCCATGTTCTCTTTTGAACCCAAACTGATTGTCAGTAGTAAGGACATTCATTTCTAGCTTTGTTAACAATATTCTCTCCAGTACTTTCGACAAGATACTGGCTAATGCAATTGGTCGATAATTGTCAATACTATTGAGCTTACCAGCCTTGTCTTTAAGCACAGGTACTAACATTACAGACATTATAGCATTTGGCAGAACACCATGAACCAGACAACCATTAAAGCACATGGAGAGCAGAGGGCAGAGCTTATGGCTGGCATATTTTAGATGTTCTGCAGTTATACAATCCATACCGCAGGCTTTATTGTTATCCAACATATGAATAGCATCATAAATGTCTAATGCCCTAACGATCATATCTGCTGAGAAATCCATATGTTCATGATTAATTTTAACTGAATTACTTTTAAGACAATTAAAAAGGTCACTGTAGTACTTACGCCAAAGCTCAGCTATTTTTTCTGGGCTACCAACCCCTTCAATATCAACCGGTAAGGTTGTTTTATTATTATTCATTACTTTAACCTCCTTCCAAAAGTCAGTAAGGTTATTATTCTGTAGCTTTCTAGCTAACAAGTCTGCTCTCATCGTGTTTTCATTCAGGTAGCACAATACTCAGTTCTTAAGGGTATAAATATCACAAAACTCACTTCTTAAGGGTATAAGTAGCACAATACTCAGTTCTTAAGGGTATAAGTAGCACAATACTCAGTTCTTAAGGGTATAAGTAGCACAATACTCAGTTCTTAAGGGTATAAGTAGCACAAATACTCACTTCTTAAGGGTATAAGTAGCACAATACTCACTTCTTAAGGGTATAAGTAGCACAATACTCAGTTCTTAAGGGTATAAGTAGCACAATACTCACTTCTTAAGGGTATAAGTAGCACAAAACTCACTTCTTAAGGGTATAAGTAGCACAAAACTCAGTTCTTAAGGGTATAAGTAGCACAATACTCACTTCTTAAGGGTATAAGTAGCACACTACTCACTTCTTAAGGGTATAAGTAGCACACTACTCACTTCTTAAGGGTATAAGTAGCACAATACTCACTTCTTAAGGGTATAAGTAGCACAATACTCAGTTCTTAAGGGTATAAGTAGCACAAAACTCAGTTCTTAAGGATATAAGTAGCACAATACTCACTTCTTAAGGGTATAAGTAGCACAAAACTCAGTTCTTAAGGATATAAGTAGCACAATACTCACTTCTTAAGGGTATAAGTAGCACAATACTCACTTCTTAAGGGTATAAGTAGCACAAAACTCAGTTCTTAAGGGTATAAGTAGCACAATACTCACTTCTTAAGGGTATAAGTAGCACAATACTCAGTTCTTAAGGGTATAAGTAGCACAATACTCAGTTCTTAAGGGTATAAGTAGCACAATACTCAGTTCTTAAGGGTATAAGTAGCACAATACTCAGTTCTTAAGGGTATAAGTAGCACAATACTCACTTCTTAAGGGTATAAGTAGCACAAATACTCACTTCTTAAGGGTATAAGTAGCACAATACTCAGTTCTTAAGGGTATAAGTAGCACAATACTCAGTTCTTAAGGGTATAAGTAGCACAAATACTCACTTCTTAAGGGTATAAGTAGCACAATACTCAGTTCTTAAGGGTATAAGTAGCACAATACTCACTTCTTAAGGGTATAAGTAGCACAATACTCAGTTCTTAAGGGTATAAGTAGCACAATACTCACTTCTTAAGGGTATAAGTAGCACAATACTCAGTTCTTAAGGGTATAAGTAGCACAAAACTCAGTTCTTAAGGGATATAAGTAGCACAATACTCACTTCTTAAGGGTATAAGTAGCACAATACTCAGTTCTTAAGGGTATAAGTAGCACAATACTCAGTTCTTAAGGGTATAAGTAGCACAATACTCACTTCTTAAGGGTATAAGTAGCACAAATACTCAGTTCTTAAGGGTATAGGTAGCACAACACTCAGTTCTTAAGGGTATAAGTAGCACAATACTCAGTTCTTAAGGGTATAAGTAGCACAATACTCACTTCTTAAGGGTATAAGTAGCACAATACTCAGTTCTTAAGGGTATAAGTAGCACAATACTCAGTTCTTAAGGGTATAAGTAGCACAATACTCACTTCTTAAGGGTATAAGTAGCACAATACTCACTTCTTAAGGGTATAAGTAGCACAAAACTCAGTTCTTAAGGGTATAAGTAGCACAATACTCACTTCTTAAGGGTATAAGTAGCACAATACTCAGTTCTTAAGGGTATAAGTAGCACAAAACTCAGTTCTTAAGGGTATAAGTAGCACAAAACTCAGTTCTTAAGGGTATAAGTAGCACAAAACTCAGTTCTTAAGGGTATAAGTAGAACAATACTCACTTCTTAAGGGTATAAGTAGCACAATACTCAGTTCTTAAGGGTATAAGTAGCACAATACTCACTTCTTAAGGGTATAAGTAGCACAAAACTCACTTCTTAAGGGTATAAGTAGCACAATACTCAGTTCTTAAGGGTATAAGTAGCACAATACTCAGTTCTTAAGGGTATAAGTAGCACAAAACTCACTTCTTAAGGGTATAAGTAGCACAATACTCAGTTCTTAAGGGTATAAGTAGCACAATACTCAGTTCTTAAGGGTATAAGTAGCACAATACTCAGTTCTTAAGGGTATAAGTAGCACAATACTCACTTCTTAAGGGTATAAGTAGCACAAAACTCACTTCTTAAGGGTATAAGTAGCACAATACTCAGTTCTTAAGGGTATAAGTAGCACAAAACTCACTTCTTAAGGGTATAAGTAGCACAATACTCACTTCTTAAGGGTATAAGTAGCACAATACTCACTTCTTAAGGGTATAAGTAGCACAATACTCACTTCTTAAGGGTATAAGTAGCACAATACTCACTTCTTAAGGGTATAAGTAGCACAATACTCACTTCTTAAGGGTATAAGTAGCACAATACTCACTTCTTAAGGGTATAAGTAGCACAAAACTCACTTCTTAAGGGTATAAGTAACAGTGTCTCCACCATATGTGGTGGCTGCCAATAATATCAGATATGTTGCAGTACTTAGCGAGCTGTTTAGCCTCTTTTTGGCCATCCCAAGTAGTTGCAGCCCTCTTACTACCAGCCTGTGTGTGTTTCCTAGGCTACCAGATATGAAGACTAGTAGTGTGCACCTATAACCAGCTCTGAGATGGTGTTTAGGAGTGGTTGGTATTTAACTACCTTGGTGTAGAAAGACTCCTCCATGCTGGAATCAAAGCTGCAGCCTACCTCCAAAATATGCACCTCCCTGGACTCCTCGTTGATAATAACTACAGCTGGTGTATTGGTGACCAGGTGTAAGAGAGTACTAGAGCTACTACTACTACTACTACTACTAGGATTACTACTGCAGTGGGGGAACATGGATGGTTTTACCTGATGATGTTTGTACATTCTTACTGAGAGAGGGAAATGGTTTGATATGTCTTTCACTACGAGGTCTACTATTCTGTCATGACGTGCTATACCCAACCCTATTCGTAGCACAACATATTGTAGTTACATATTTCTTTCAAGACTCTCGATTTTAATTACTGGACAATTTAAAACATGTACTTTGTTGTGATGCACAGACAGTTTCCTGTCTGTAGTGAAGAGAAACTCACCAGTTCCCAGAGGCTCCTTCTCGTGAGACAGAGAGATACGAATGCCGAGCTGAAGAGAACACAGAGAAACACTCAGGATACTGCACACTGAGCACAATCATCGTTTCTGTATTATTAAAAATACTAAATGTCCATAAACAATTCAACTGCCAGCCAGGGTGTCAAATTTTCCAGATTTCCAAAAAGATTTAAAAAGGTCCCATGGCATGAAAATGTCACTTTATGAGGTTTTTTTTAACATTAATATGAGTTCCCCCAGCCTGCCTATGGTCCCCCAGTGGCTAGAAATGGTGATAGGTGTAAACCGAGCCCTGGGTATCCTGTATTAGGGACCACTAAGGCCTATATAAAAGAGACTTCAGATACAGTATTAGGGGACCACTAAGGTCTATATAAAAGAGACTTCAGATACAGTATTAGGGGACCACTAAGGTCTATATAAAAGAGACTTCAGATACAGTATTAGGGGACCACTAAGGTCTATATAAAAGAGACTTCAGATACAGTATTAGAGGGACCACTAAGGTCTATATAAAAGAGACTTCAGATACAGTATTAGGGGACCACTAAGGTCTATATAAAAGAGACTTCAGATACAGTATTAGAGGGACCACTAAGGTCTATATAAAAGAGACTTCAGATACAGTATTAGGGGACCACTAAGGTCTATATAAAAGAGACTTCAGATACAGTATTAGGGGACCACTAAGGTCTATATAAAAGAGACTTCAGATACAGTATTAGGGGACCACTAAGGTCTATATAAAAGAGACTTCAGATACAGTATTAGGGGACCACTAAGGTCTATATAAAAGAGACTTCAGATACAGTATTAGGGGACCACTAAGG
>JABUOV010000310.1:22500-30000 GCA_025617405.1 Perca schrenkii
GGTTGAGAGCTCCTGTCCCTCCCCCTGTGTGTTGTGATTGGTTGAGAGCCCCTGTCCCTCCCCCTGTGTATTGTGATTGGTTGAGAGCCCCTGTCCCTCCCCCTGTGTGTTGTGATTGGTTGAGAGCTCCTGTCCCCTCCCTACCTGGACCAGAGCCTCCACCTGGTGCAGCAGGATGGGCTTGTTGCAGAACTCCACCAGCGGTTTGGGCACGCTAAGAGTGAGCGGTCGCAGCCGGGTCCCGTAACCACCAACCAGGATCAGAGCCTTCATACCGTTACCAGGGCGACCGCAGCTCACCAATGAGAAGACAGCAGCGAGCCTGGTCGGGAGAGAGGAGAGTCACAGGGACAATCACACAAAAGTAACACTCAAAATCGTGTGTTTACCAGAGATGTGCTCATACGTTTCTTTCTTTCCCCTACAGTACCTAGGTAAGGACTACTAGCCAGTCAGAAGCAGAGTATGAGGGCCCTGACAGTACCTAGGTAAGGACTACTAGCCAGTCAGAAGCAGAGTATGAGGGTCCTGACAGTAGCTAGGTAAGGACTACTAGCCAGTCAGAAGCAGAGTATGAGGGTCCTGACAGTAGCTAGGTAAGGACTACTAGCCAGTCAGAAGCAGAGTATGAGGGTCCTGACAGTACCTAGGTAAGGACTACTAGCCAGTCAGAAGCAGAGTATGAGGGTCCTGACAGTACCTAGGTAAGGACTACTAGCCAGTCAGAAGCAGAGTATGAGGGCCCTGACAGTACCTAGGTAAGGACTACTAGCCAGTCAGAAGCAGAGTATGAGGGTCCTGACAGTACCTAGGTAAGGACTACTAGCCAGTCAGAAGCAGAGTATGAGGGCCCTGACAGTACCTAGGTAAGGACTACTAGCCAGTCAGAAGCAGAGTATGAGGGTACTGACAGTACCTAGGTAAGGACTACTAGCCAGTCAGAAGCAGAGTATGAGGGTCCCTGACAGTACCTAGGTAAGGACTACTAGCCAGTCAGAAGCAGAGTATGAGGGTCCCTGACAGTACCTAGGTAAGGACTACTAGCCAGTCAGAAGCAGAGTATGAGGGCCCTGACAGTACCTAGGTAAGGACTACTAGCCAGTCAGAAGCAGAGTATGAGGGTCCCTGACAGTACCTAGGTAAGGACTACTAGCCAGTCAGAAGCAGAGTATGAGGGGTCCCTGACAGTACCTAGGTAAGGACTACTAGCCAGTCAGAAGCAGAGGATGAGGCCCTGACATTACCTAGGTAAGGACTACTAGCCAGTCAGAAGCAGAGGATGAGGGCCCTGACAGTACCTAGGTAAGGACTACTAGCCAGTCAGAAGCAGAGTATGAGGGTCCCTGACAGTACCTAGGTAAGGACTACTAGCCAGTCAGAAGCAGAGTATGAGGGACCATGACAGTACCTAGATAAGGACTACTAGCCAGTCAGAAGCAGAGTATGAGGGACCCTGACAGTACCTAGGTAAGGACTACTAGCCAGTCAGAAGCAGAGTATGAGGGCCCTGACAGTACCTAGGTAAGGACTACTAGCCAGTCAGAAGCAGAGTATGAGGGAGTGCCCTGACAGTACCTAGGTAAGGACTACTAGCCAGTCAGAAACAGAGTATGAGGGTCCTGACAGTACCTAGGTAAGGACTACTAGCCAGTCAGAAGCAGAGTATGAGGGGTACTGACAGTACCTAGGTAAGGACTACTAGACAGTCAGAAGCAGAGTATGAGGGTACTGACAGTACCTAGGTAAGGACTACTAGCCAGTCAGAAGCAGAGTATGAGGGCCCTGACAGTACCTAGGTAAGGACTACTAGCCAGTCAGAAGCAGAGTATGAGGGTCCTGACAGTACCTAGGTAAGGACTACTAGCCAGTCAGAAGCAGAGTATGAGGGCCCTGACAGTACCTAGGTAAGGACTACTAGCCAGTCAGAAGCAGAGTATGAGGGCCCTGACAGTACCTAGGTAAGGACTACTAGCCAGTCAGAAGCAGTGTATGAGGGCCCTGACAGTACCTAGGTAAGGACTACTAGCCAGTCAGAAGCAGAGTATGAGGGTCCTGACAGTAGCTAGGTAAGGACTACTAGCCAGTCAGAAGCAGAGTATGAGGGTCCTGACAGTAGCTAGGTAAGGACTACTAGCCAGTCAGAAGCAGAGTATGAGGGCCCTGACAGTACCTAGGTAAGGACTACTAGCCAGTCAGACACTCTGCGTTGTTCAACAGATCAATTTCTGCCTCTGAGATTCCCTCACAGGTTTATCAGTCCATGCTTGTAAGACTAAAAATGGAAAGTTTGTCAAAAAAGGTTACATAAAGGTGTATTCTTTAGGGAATGTTATGTTTCACCACTTAATTACTCTGTAACCCTTCATATGTGCATGCAAAGTTCACAGTGTGGCCTGAGAGAGGCGCTGCTGAGACAGACTGGCACGTTGCAAAACTTGTTTAACCTGTACTTCATCATTGTGTAATGTCAAGGCTCTTCTTATTGTCCACACCCCGAAATTAAGAACTGGATTTTAACTCAATGACCAATGTTTAGCAGTTCAACTTGAATCATTGCTTCAGCCAAGGAAGGCATTTGGATTTGTTTGTGGGTCTTAAAGATGCTTAACAGTGCTGACTTTAAGAGTTAGTAGGTCTGCATAGTATTAACATACACAGGTTGATACAATGGATGGCACAGAGAGGAGCAACAGAGTTTAAAGAAGGAACTATAGTCGACACATCACTAACATCTAAATCAATGTTGATAGAGGGACCCTAACCCAGGGATAGAGGGACCCTAACCCAGGGATAGAGGCACCCTAACCCAGGGATAGAGGCACCCTAACCCAGGGATAGAGGCACCCTAACCCAGGGATAGAGGGACAGTAACCCAGGGATAGAGGCACCCTAACCCAGGGATAGAGGCACCCTAACCCAGGGATAGAGGCACCCTAACCCAGGGATAGAGGCACCCTAACCCAGGGATAGAGGCACCCTAACCCAGGGATAGAGGCACCCTAACCCAGGGATAGAGGCACCCTAACCCAGGGATAGAGGCACCCTAACCCAGGGATAGAGGCACCCTAACCCAGGGATAGAGGCACCCTAACCCAGGGATAGAGGCACCCTAACCCAGGGATAGAGGGACAGTAACCCAGTGATAGAGGCACCCAATCCCAGGGATAGAGGCACCCTAACCCAGGGATAGAGGCACCCCTAACCCAGGGATAGAGGGCACCCTAACCCAGGGATAGAGGCACCCTAACCCTAACCCAGGGATAGAGGGCACCCTAACCCAGGGATAGAGGGCACCCTAGCCCAGGGATAGAGGGACCCTAACCCAGGGATAGAGGCACCCTAACCCAGGGATAGAGGCACCCTAACCCAGGGATAGAGGGCACCCTAACCCAGGGATAGAGGCACCCTAACCCAGGGATAGAGGCACCCTAACCCAGGGGATAGAGGCACCCTAACCCAGGGATAGAGGGACCCTAACCCAGGGATAGAGGCACCCTAACCCAGGGATAGAGGCACCCTAACCCAGGGATAGAGGCACCCAATCCCAGGGATAGAGGGACCCTAACCCAGGGATAGAGGGACCCTAACCCAGGGATAGAGGCACCCTAACCCAGGGATAGAGGGACCCTAACCCAGGGATAGAGGGACCCTAACCCAGGGATAGAGGGACAGTAACCCAGTGATAGAGGGACACTAACCCAGGGATAGAGGCACCCTAACCCAGGGATAGAGGGACCCTAACCCAGGGATAGAGGCACCCTAACCCAGGGATAGAGGGACCCTAACCCAGGGATAGAGGCACCCAAACCCAGGGATAGAGGCACCCTATCCCAGGGATAGAGGGACCCTAACCCAGGGATAGAGGGACCCTAACCCAGGGATAGAGGGACAGTAACCCAGGGATAGAGGGACCCTAACCCAGGGATAGAGGGACAGTAAACCAGGGATAGAGGGCACCCTAACCCAGGGATAGAGGGACCCTAACCCAGGGATAGAGGGACCCTAACCCAGGGATAGAGGGACAGTAACCCAGTGATAGAGGGACAGAAACCCAGGGATAGAGGGACCCTAACCCAGGGATAGAGGCACCCTCACCCAGGGATAGAGGGACCCTAACCCAGGGATAGAGGCACCCTAACCCAGGGATAGAGGGACCCTAACCCAGGGATAGAGGGACAGTAACCCAGTGATAGAGGGACAGTAACCCAGGGATAGAGGGACAGTAACCCAGTGATAGAGGGACCCTAACCCAGGGATAGAGGCACCCTAACCCAGGGATAGAGGGACCCTAACCCAGGGATAGAGGGACCCTAACCCAGGGATAGAGGGACCCTAACCCAGGGATAGAGGGCTTTCTCTAGCGTGAAATTTGAGACAATTTATGAATGAACACCCGCATCAATGTATGAATGAACGCTGGCATGCTGAAGCATAAGGAGAGAACGATCCCAGAGGTAAATCCAGACCGAGCTCCTGTGTTCTTACACGAATGAACTTGCAGTGATTATACAGCTAGCCCATGTTAGCTCAGCCTAGCTAGCCCCCTTACTGGTGACTTGTTTCACATCTTTTAACGACGACTCGCCTGTTTACTAGACGCCATCTTCAGTCTGGGTGAAAGTGAACAAAGAAGATGAAAACTTACAAGGATGTGGTTCACCAAAAGTCTCCCGGAGATTCCTGAATCACTGAAACTCTGGAAATGACACGTAACGTAAGACAGCTCATAGCCGGATTCCTTGTTTGGTTTCCTGTCGAGCCGCTCGCAGTCAAGTCAGAGTACGTGACACACAGAACATCCGGTTCACGGTTTCAAAATAAAAGCACGCGTTGTTGGTTTAATGTAGCTATCTATATAATTGTGTGCATAAACTATTTTCAAGAGTGGCAAAGCTAAAAACCAAAAAAAATTTTTGTAAATCATGTTTTTTTGTATATATCTTCATTATATCTGAATTTTACCTTGATATGTTGATATGTACAACTTGTGTTTACATTACAAACTTTTAAAAATGCTTGGTTGAGCATAGTTGTGTTTTTTATATTAAAAAAACTACCATTTTTCAAATCGGATTTTGTGTTTTTTGTGTGTTTTTGGGTCCAGTATGTTGAAACAGTACATTAAAGTGAAAAACTAATTATCATGTCATATAGGTGATCTTGTGCTGAAAAGAAAGATACCAAACATTGGTATGTTAAACATTTGTTTATGTTGCAAAATAAAAAAAATAAAAAGTACTCAAAAAGACTCCGAAGGGTTAAGTCAGGGGTGTCAAATTCAGTTTATCTAAGGGCCAGACTGGAAAATGAGAATCACATCACATCACATCAAGGGCCAGACATGTAGAGATTATTGACATGTGTTTATTTAAAAGAAAAGAAAGAAAAGTGTCAAAATTCTGAAACAAAGCGCCAAAATTGTCTGAAAAAGTGACAAAAAACATCAGAAAGTGACAAAAAAAACATCGGAACAAAGCCTCAAAAACTTCGGAAAAAGTAGCAAAACATTGAGTAAAGCATCCAATACATTAAAACAAAGTGCCTAAATCTTGAAGAAAGCACATAAACCGCCGTAAAAAGCACCAAAAATGAGTGCCTCGAGTTTAACGTTTGGTTTAAGTCGTTTTTTAATAAATCCCTAATTGAGTCTTTTCTGTTATTAACCGGTTCTTTAGCCTATCAGTGAAATAATAATAATAATAATAATAATAATAATAATAATAATAATAATTAAAAGAATAATAATAATAAAAAAAGCCTAATAGCATTACTATATAGGGACCTGTCTAATGTATATGAGAGTATTACTATATAGGGACTTGTCTAATGTGAGAGCAATAAAGTATATATTATCTTATCTTTTAGAAAGAAGATGAAATTCATAAAAATATAACTTTGAGATGAAGTCCCTAATTTTTATTTAATGGTAGCAACAAATCCAAACCTAAATTGAGATTATTAAAGGATAGCATTTCTCTTAACAGTTTATTTGTGTTTTCTATGTCATATCCAAACTAAATTAGTGAGTTCTTACATTTTATTTAAATATAACCAAGGAAAATGTGAAGTGTTTATGCTTTTAATTTTTAGGCCAAATCTCCTGGTTTCCGATCTGTCTGGCTGACTCTGGGGAACTTGACGGACTGCCTCCCACTGCTGTCACTGACACGGGGGTGTTAAAATCAGTCTGAGCTATAACTGAGAAACACAAATATCCCTAAACTATACAAAATAACGGTACGGATGTTTAATTAGTTTCTTTTGACGAAAAATAAGCCAAGTCGTCCCGGCTGTGCCACCTATTCAGAAAACCTTTATTTAAACTTTTCTCTCCACCCCTGACATATGACACAATGGTATGTCCCACACACTTCGGTCCCGCCTCTTCACCACTTCTGACCAATCAGAGAAAAACAGCTCAACAGTGTTGATTATTAACGGCTCTGACTCCAGAAGTTTTTTCTCCCATTTCATTGGTTTCGTAAACAGCTGATTTTAAACAGTTTTAAGCATGTAACCATGACAACCAGCTACGAGATGAATGGTGACCATAACACATTTAATTCGGCGCAAAAAAAACCCAAAAAAACATTTTAAAAACGGCAAAAAAAAGCGCCAAAAGGTCCGAGACTGTGTCCAGATAAACTATCAGAGACTTCGTTCGCGGTTTCGGTAAACGTTTCTATGGTAACAACGAGTTGGACAAATCAGAGACGTTGCTGTTACGCTTAGGATTGTGGGTAATGAAGTACTTATCCAAGATATCGCGAATAAAAGACGTTTATCTCAAAATAATGAGCTTGTGGCGTCTATATTCCCACTATGGTTGTAATGAGATAAAAAAAATACAGTTAAAATGTAAAACAATGAGTCAAAATTATGGATTTTTCTTTTAAAATCTGCATTAGATCTAAATTATAAATTAAATCTTTAATTTTATATTTGACATGAGTCAACATTTTGACTAATTTATTTAATTACTTTTAAGTTATTATCACTATGGTTTACACTTATTTTTGGAATTTATGGACAATAATCCTCATTTGTAGGAAATTATATCTAATTTTTGAGTTAAAAAAATGAAATATTTGGACTAATATTAGAGGAACGTGTGTTGATGGATAATCAGAGACTTCATAAAGTCAAAGTTTAGTCAGACTATACAGTTTTAAAAAATCCCCTAACCCTAACCCTATTGGTCAGGAGATGTGACCTGTACATGTAAGCATGGACGCCTGGCCAATAGCAGTGTGTGACTGCTCATCTTGTCCTCGGGTCCAATTTGAATGTGACCCGTTTTAAAAATGTCTAAATCTGAATTTTAAATTAATTAATAAATAAAGTTAGTAGACTATAAAAAAAAATGTAATTGAAATTACCCAAAAATGAGATGGAGTCCATACGACGCCCGTCCCACGTCCATTTCACGATCACTAC
The DNA here is from genome assembly GCA_025617405.1 of Perca schrenkii. Classification (NCBI taxonomy): domain Eukaryota; kingdom Metazoa; phylum Chordata; class Actinopteri; order Perciformes; family Percidae; genus Perca; species Perca schrenkii. Next base: position 29,938 of record JABUOV010000310.1, read on the forward strand.
TTTTATGGAATTTTGGATGTTTTGGCATTTCAAAATAAATTGAAATGGTTTCAAAACTGTATA
>JABUOV010000310.1:32500-49510 GCA_025617405.1 Perca schrenkii
CACACAGATACACACACACACACAGATACACACACACACACAGATACACACACACACAGATACACACACACACAGATACACACACACACACAGATACACACACACACAGATACACACACACACACGATACACACACACACACAGATACACACACACACAGATACACACACACACACAGATACACACACACACACACACACAGATACACACATACACACACACACACACACACACAGATACACACACACACACACAGATACACACACACACACACACACACAGATACACACATACACACACACACACACACACAGATACACACACACACACACACACACACACACACACACACACACACACACACACACACACACACACACACACACACACACACACAGCTGGTTATAATTGGATTCCGGTTCCTGAACGAAACCTTTTTTTAATTCCAGCTTCGTGAAGTCCCCGTTGCTGCTCCGGAGCAGGCTGGGCCTGGAGAACCCATTCGGTTCTTTACTGGGACCGTTTGGAGGATTTGGTTTCTGATCTGATCTCGGGGTTCCTAATTTAACATGTGCAAGTTTGGGTTTCCGTAGCGACCAGGAGCTTGTTGTGTTGCAGCCGCGGAGCTCAGTTAGCGGAGCTCTAGCGGGGCTTTATTTTACACTGAAACTGCAACCCACCTTTGAATCAAAATCAAACTTTCCTCTTATTGGTTGAAATCAGCATGTGACCCGTTTCAACTCCACCCCTCAAAGAATCAGAATCAATAAGAACCAGAATCAGAAGGAAGAATCTGAACTGGAATCAGAATCGTTAAAATCCAAACGATGCCCATCCCTACTCGGGACGGCCCTGAGCCACGGTGGCTCTGTAAGACAGTCTGGGGAAGGAACGGTGAGTTGGGGGTACCGTTACACCAGGGCTGAGCCATACGGAGGAAATCAAATACCAACATATACCGCAACGATATCGTAGTGTTGACTATCGGTGCTTTCACCAAAAATGAGATTTAAGATAAATCGTGATCTCAGAATTATAAGGTTTATCTCCGTTTAGGGTAGTTCTGAGATATTGAGCATAGGGCTGGGCGATATGGACCAAAAGTCATATCCCGATATATTTTGGCTGAATATTGATATATATCCCGATATTTTTTATGCAAAGTGAGAGCAAATGTTCAGTCAAAGTCAAATATGACATGTTACATGTAGTTTCATAGAAACTGGCTATTTCAGTGAACAGTTACAAAATCAAATGAATAAATAATAAACAGGTTTCTTCACCTGGTTCAATGCTCAGCTGTTCAAATAACAATAACATGTAAACATAAATACTGTATAACAACAGGAGTACCTTTTATGAAAATCAAAGCTCCATAAGGTTTGTTTTAGTTTTTTCCAACATTTTAAATTGTTAAATTGTTCTTCTACACATTTTCAGCTTATTTCTACGTCTCATATTTTCTGATATAGGGCTGGGCGATATAGAGAAAATCAGATATCATGATATATTCTTGACCAAATACCTCGATATCGATATTGCGGCGATATATTCTAGAGTTGACAGTTGGTGCTCTCGCAAAATATCTTCACACTTAGATTTTAGATAAATAATCATTAATAATAGAACAGCTAGAACAGTCTGGTAAGTTCAGAAAAGTTCATCACTTCACTGTAATGCAGCCTTTAAAACCAGGAAAAGACACTTATGTCATATCACGATATTACGATATCCAAAATCTAAGACGATATCTAGTCTCATATCACGATATTACGATATCCAAAATCTAAGACGATATCTAGTCTCAGCCCTAATTGAGCATCAAAGTTTTTACATCCCAGCTGGCAAAACTGTTATGTAGCATAATCTACTATTAATAACTAACTAACAAAACACATACATTTACAAAAATAACACCACACAGGCATTAATAAACACCTAATGGATCAGATTATGTCAAAAAAAACTCAATTTTGACCAAAAGTGGAGATGGAACTTTATAATTCTAAGCTCACGAAATAACCATCAGTAATGTGGATATAATGACTAAGAGGGTAAAGGTAAATAATACAACAGTTATAACAGTCTGGTGCGTTCAGAACATTACTTATATTACACGTATTACATCACTTTACTGTGATGCAGCCTTTAAAACCAGGAACAGACAACACTTATATCACGATATCCAAAATCTAAGACGATATCTAGTCTCATATTACGATATTGATATAATATCAATATATTATAACTGTTCTGTTCCTCTATCGAACCAGGTCACAAGTTTGGGTGTCATTTTTGACACAACATTGTCTTTTGAAGCTCACGTTAATAGAATTACCCGTTCTGCATTCTTTCACATTCGCACTATAAATCGTCTCTCGTCCTGTCCTTTGACTCCAGAGTGCTGCTACGCTGGTGCATGCTCTCGTAACATCACGAATCCACTACTGTAATGCTTTGTTTTAATGGGCTTCCTTTAAAATCTCTCCATAAATCACAGTTGGTACAAAACGCTGCAGCTCGAGTCGTTACCAAAACTCGCATTTTTGAACACATTTCGCCTGTTTTACAGGAGTTGCATTGGCTCCCGGTTAATATCCGTGTAGATTTTAAAGTTTTGCTTTTAACTTACAAAGCACTTCAGAATTTGGCTCCTTCATATCTTCAAGATCTTCTTCGTATTCACACTCCTTCCCGCACTCTAAGATCTGCGATCTGGCTATGCTGCTCCCCATTTACTCACCTCAACTCAACTTTATTTATAAAAGCACTTTCAAAACCACAAGTGGAACCAAAGTGCTGTACATAAGGTATAAAACATAAAAGCCTAAAAAACAATACAAACACAAATTTATGGAACTCTCTTCCTGTGGAAGTTCGCAACAGTTCAAGTCTCTGTTTTTAAATCTCGTCTTAAAACGTATCTGTTGTTATGTACATTTTGTAAGGCGTCCTTGAGTGCCATGAAAGGCGCCTTTAAATAAAATGTATTATTATTATTATTATTATTATTATTATTATTATTATATTGCCCAGCTCCACGTGACACCCCGACTGGTACCTGCATGCTGTCTGGCTGGATGAAGATGTAGTCCAGGCAACCGTGAAAGCCTCCCACGTAGTTGGTGTAGGGGGGCTCGCTGCAGGCGCTCAGCAGGGGAGGGAAGGCCGAGACCAGCTCCATAGGGCAGGACTCCTCGGGACCAGAACTGGTCCAGTCCTGGTGCTGCAGGGGAACCACTGCCTCACGGACCAGCTGGAACACACCTGCACACAACACAGCAAGATGGAGAGAGTTAAACAACCACAACTCAACACAACCACACACAATAAGAAGGTGTGTCCAAACTTTTGGCCTGTATGTGTATATATAGATATATAGATATATAGATATATATATATATATATATATAGATAGATAGATAGATAGATAGATAGATAGATAGATAGATAGATAGATAGATAGATAGATAGAGAGATAGAGAGATAGATAGATAGATAGATAGATAGATAGATAGATAGATAGATAGATAGATAGATAGATATATATATATATATATAGATATAGATATATATATATAGATATATATAGATATATATAGATATATAAATATATAGATATATATATATAGATATATATATAGATATATATATATATATAGATATATATATATATAGATATATATATAGATATATATATAGATATATATATAGATATATATAGATATATATATATATATATATATATATATATATATATATATATATATATCTATATATATATATATCTACAGTACAGGCCAAAAGTTTGGACACACCTTCTCTATCATTGTGTTTCCTTTTTTATTTTCATGACTATTTACATTGTAGATTCTCAAATATGAAATAACTGAAAACATGTCTTATATTTTAGATTCTTCAAAGTAGCCACCCTTTGCTTTTTTTGATAACTCTGCAAACCCTTGGTGTTCTCTCAATGAGCTTCATGAGGTAGTCACCTGAAATGGTTTTACCTTCACAGGTGTGCTTTGTCAGGGTTCATTAGTGGAATCATTTCCCTTATTAATAAAAAAGCAAAGGGTGGCTACTTTGAAGAATCTAAAATATAAGACATGTTTTCAGTTATTTCACACTTTTTTGTTAAGTACATAATTCCATATGTGTTCATTCATAGTTTTGATGCCTTCAGTGAGAATCTACAATGTAAATAGTCATGAAAATAAAAAGGAAACACATTGAATGAGAAGGTGGGTCCAAACTTTTGGCCTGTACTGTACTGTATGTTTTTTTTTAAATCAGTCATACGAGCTTCAACTGAAGTTGATAAAAGACAGAGTGTAAACTGGCCGAGACCGGTTCTGCTGTGGCCTTCAGGTGTGGAGTTACCTGAGTTGGGGGTGGAGTTAAAGTCCCCACAGAAGACCAGCGGGGCGCCTGGTGCCACCTCACCGATCACATGACGCAGGTGTTGCAGAGCCACGCCCATCTGGACCAACCGGACGTTCCCTCCTTTAAAAAAGGAAAAGCAATTTTTAGAAATGTGTTCTTTGCAAAAAATAAAATCACTCTGCTCTCTTACATCAGTGACTCAGGTGTGTTCATACAGATCTGGGGTCTCATTTATAAAACTGTGCGTAGGATCCTTACTATAAGTGTACGCGCGCCCAAAACCCCAAATTGGCGTACGCCGAAAAAAAGTCAGATTTATAAAATCGTGTGTACGCACACCTGTAAGCAATGTTCCCTTTATAAATCACAGATTGACTACAAGTGTGTGTACGTGGATCAGCCTCTTATCCCGCCCTGTACACGCCCATTTTTAACCATAAATAGTCAATGTAAAGCACCTCGTGAATGCTGATCAGTATGTTAATGACCCTGGCAGTTGTTCTTCGTTACACCGAAACATGCTGAATCATGACGACTGGCGGAGAAAACAAACAAACAAAAAAAAAAACTCTCGGACGCTCGGGAATTGCTGCCAGTTGAATTATAATTTCGGCCTGTTGTCGCACAGCGTATGGAAACCGGATCTATAGACTACCTTTATTAATAAAATCTTCCAAATCAGCAGGCATTACGGTACTCGGGGACAGCTTCGATATACCAGACGTATATAATAAGATTTAACAGAACTATATATTATATCCAAACAAGCCTTAGTGATGAAGTTGAAGATTATATATAATATTTATTTAAAAAAACACTTAGCTGTCTGACATTTCCCTCTGGAAACAGCCGGTTTCCCCCAGAGTGACGAGGACCTGTATTTGGACCGGGATGGACCGGGATGGCACGGTTCCGGCGCGTTGCCCTCTCTACTGGACCCAGTTCAGTACAGAGATCCAAGAGCGCAGCTATATTACTATTACAGCTATATTAGGGAATTTAAATCGGCATATGAGCCAGTCATCGTCATGGTCCCTGAAGTGTCTTTTTCTCCTGATTCTTCCATTAGTGTAGTCCTCCTGCAGGGCCAGCAGGGCCATCATGCAGCATTACTCACGGGTTCACCGCAGTATTTATATGTTTAGTCTACAACAATTAGTGGTATCCCCCACCCCGAGATACAATTTGAAATCGAAATCTAATAGGCAAACACACTTTTCTTCATGCAGGGTTTGTTATAAACAGTATTAAATTTTAGACTGATAACAAGGACATAGAGCGTAACGATTGCGCGAGAGCTTAACGGCTGTATTTCCAGACTTTGACATTTGATGATATATGCACAGTTTTAAAGATAGATATTTAGTTATTTACACTGTGTTCTGCAGTTATCTAATGGTAGGGTATTTGATGATATCCGGTATTCCATGGAGTCGGGCCATCTCCTCCTCCTGCGCTCCGTAGCGGACAATGTGACGGCGAGACAGCGCCGATTAAATATTAAGAACACATTTTTATTTAAGATTTCAGTTTATGGAACAGTCATCACTGAGTACAAGCGCAAATAACACTGCTGGATTTAATCTTCATGGTAACGTGGATGATATGGAGTGAAAAAATGTGCGAGGCATCAATATTTTTATTTTTTCTACTCTTCTAGTTATTCCCATTTACTTTCTGCAGTCTGACTTCAGTTCACCACCTCACCATCTGCGTCTCCAATTCCTATTTTGTCTCCATAATGTGCGTACGCACGGGTCAGAGTTTGCGTGGAGGACCGCACATTCTCCCGTCAAGTTTGTTTTTTATAAATCACAACCTTTGCGTGGGATGTGGCGTACGCACGTTTCAGCCCCGTTTTGTGCGTACGCCACGTTTATAAATGAGACCCCAGGGCTGTCAAACTCATTTTCCCAGAGGGCCACACTGGAAAAAGAGAATCCCACCGAGGGCCAGACATGGAGAGATTACTGCAGTGCTTTTGTTACTGCATGTCACTTCTCTTTAACATTTTGGTGGCTTTTTACTTCATTTTTGTTGATTGTGTTCCAATTTCTCAGACATTTCTCACCTTTTTGTAAATTTGTTACTTTTTCCGACATTTTTGTTGACATGAAGCCCTACAAAAGTCATCAAAAGAGTTCCTTAGCCATCGTAGAATTTAGCAAATCAAGAAAAACGTTGATACATTATTTTTAACAACAACCTGTTTCTCAGCCTGAATATTAAAACTCTCTCTCTGCTTCTTCTGGGGGAATTTTTGAGTCTCAGAGTCGGCAAATCTGCCAAATTCTGCTTTGAATGTCACGTAATTACAGTTAGAAAAACACTGTCCTGTGCACAACTAGGTGGGCCAAAATGTATTGTGAACCCAAATTGATATGCGGGCCGGATTAAAATCTGCAAGGGGCCAGATTTGGCCCACGGGCCTCGACTTTGACACGTGTGATACAGAGGAATGAGTTCTTTTACCTTTCGGGTGCCAGTACAGGTGAGTGTTGGCCACACAGACCTTCCTGCCTGGTAGATTCAGGTCCTCGAGCACACTGACCTGCAGAGAAAACAGTCCAGAAGCACAAGTGGAACAACGCAAAGTCACAAAGCGTGTCCCCAGTGTTGTAAAGTTATTACTTTTCCCTCTATTTTTTCATCACATCACTTAGGGCACCTTTAAAGTCATTTCCAGCTTGAACTCTTTCAAAAAGAGAATCAAGGTCTGGTTACTAGAGAGGGGTGCAGAATAGATCAAAGGGCAAATTACCACAATGGAAATAAGTCCTGGACTTTATTGTGTTTTTATCCTCGAGTGTATTTGATGTCTTTTTATCATGTGTAGGGCTGCAACTAACGATTATTTTAATAATCGATTAATCTGTCGATTATTTTTTCGATTAATCGATGAATCGGATTTAAAAAAAAGCATTAATTTACATTAACTCAATACATACATACTTGTTGTTTTAGTTAATAGTTGTGTAAAGGTAAGTAACCCAAATAGCAGATACAGACAAGACAGACAAGACAGACAGACAGACAGACAGACACACACACACACAGACAGACACACACACACACACACACTTATTCATTAAATTATTACCATCACCATATTCATACCACACACTATTATATTTGTCAACAATAACTGATATGGGACAAAGCACATAATATATACATGACAACAGATTGAAAAATAAATGGGCCAAAAAAGGCGAGTGAATAAAACCGTGTCTTTAGTCTTGCAAACGATACCACCCCTGCTTTATTACTGTTATTACCGAGCTAACGCTAGCTTGTCATGCTAGTCTGCTGGATAACGAGTAAACAGCAGCACCAGAAGAGCTACTGGAGGGACGGTACGTTCCTCACTTCAGAACGGAACAGAAGTAGGATAGTGTAGTGACTTTACCCTGCTGTTGAACTCCCTTCCTCCTCATCAAGGACTCCAACATGTTAACGTTTTAGGTGCTGACTCATCACCGTGGTGCGCCCGTGCCATGCCGTGTTGCTTTTGTTTATCTTGCAATTAACACGTTTTTGATTTATTTAGTGTGAAATGCTCCCACACCTTGGATGACTAAGGGCGCACTGATTTCTCTGGCTCCGCCGAGTGTTTCAGAACAACGTTACGGGTCTCTCCGGTCTCTCTCCGTATTTCCTTTACCCCCGCTCTGCTCTTTTTTCTTTTCTTTCGCTCAGTCCGCTCTGCTCCAGAGCTCCGCTCCGCGCCGCTCTGCGCTCAACTCAATTTTTTTTTTTATCTCCGCGACTAGGTTGCCTAATAGTTGCGCGACACAACGAATCGATAATTAAATTCGTTGCCAACTTTTTTAGTAATCGAATTTTATCGATTTTATCGATTCGTTGTTGCAGCCCTAATCATGTGTAAGGCATTTGATACAATTAAATAAATCAAATCAAAGGCTTGGGATGGGATGGGAGCGACAATTTGTATTTGTATTTATTATAAGGATCCCCATTAGTGGACGCCTAGATGACCAGCTAGTCTTCCTGGGGTCCAAAGTCCTAGTTCTTTATGGTGGGAAGAAACCGGAGCACCCGGAGAAACCCACAAAAACACGGGGAGAACATGCAAACTCCACACAGAAAGGACAGAGACGACCTAGGTTTGAACCCAGACAACGCTGACAACTGATTCCCGTGTCCCCCTGTGGTGCAGTACCTGCAGGGCGGTGGACCTCTGCAGGATCTTGTCCTTCAAAGCGCTGTTAGCAGAAACCCTCTCCAGCAGCGCTGAATGGATGGGGTCAGAGGTCAGCGCCTCGTTCAGCACGATGTCATGACGGCTCAGCAGCTGAAACTTAGACCTAAAAAAAAAAGGACAAAATTATGTAATTTTTAAAAAATGGCTTTATCCTGGATTTAACAGATTGAATATTATATCAACTAAATACTGGATTTACAAAATATAGTGGGCTGTGAAACAAAGAAAAGAGGGGTACAGATTCTCCACAAAGGAGAGCTGTGCAGTCCTACCCCTGCAAACATGCTGCGTCTACAGGAGAGCTCAGTGTTTCCTTCAGGATTTCTTTTAGCAGTGGTGGCAGGTCCGAACACCACCAAACCCACTATTAATGACATTATCTTAATGCAGTGTTACTACCTCAGCATGTAAATAATGCTCCTAAAATACAAACGTTCTCAGACATGCACTCTAACAATGCAGCCCCTGTTTCTGATACCGTGGGGGGGCCGCCACGGTCAAATCAACAGAGAAGAAACACTGAGAGCTGTTCAGTTACTATGACTTCAGTCCTATTCCTGCAAACATGCTCCACCTACAGGAAAGGAAACCTTCAGACCTGCAGCTGTAGACCTGTAACAGCCAGTTAGTTCACTGATGAGTAGAAAAGGAAATGCATTTATTTACAACATTCCTGAAAGCTAACATTTGGCCCTATAAAGCAACCAGCTGAAATGCATTTCATTTGAGTGTTTAATATCAACTATTTTGCTTTTCTAAGTAGGTGGTGGGGGGGAATCTGGGATTTTTTTTTTGGGCCATATCACCCAGCCTTAACTATTGGAAAAAGGCACTGGAAATCCCATGTCCTACTGGCTTAGGTACTGGTTCCCAGTCCCACCCATGACATAAAGGCTTGTTTGCATCATCTGTAGAACGCTGTTAAGATCTAAGAAAGACAACTCAATCAAACTCTAAGTGTAGAGACAACAAGGGAAAAACACAGGAGACATTTTCTTCGTCTGCGTCTGGCTGCTGGTGGGGCTGACCTGCGGTAGAAAGTGGCGAGTCCTTCGTGCTGCTTCTCCTTGATCCTGAACACACCGTCCAGGCCAAAGGCATCCAGAGCTGGAGTCAGACTGTCCACGAACACCCCTGAAGAGTCCAGAGGACATGAGGAGAGTCAGAGAGCACCAGAGAGAGAGAGGGAGATGGAGAGAGAGATAGAGAGAGAGGGAGAGAGAGAGGGAGAGAGAGAGAGGGGGGGAGAGAGGGGGGGAGAGAGGGAGAGAGAGAGAGAGGGGGGAGAGAGGGAGGGAGAGAGGGAGATAGAGAAAGAGAGAGAGGGAGGGAGAGAGAATGAGAGAGATGGAGAGAGGAAGCGAGAGAGAGAGAGAGAGAGAGAGAAGGAGTAATACCAGGACCTCTCCTAAGTGGAATGCAGCCATCAGTAATGGTTTAATACCAGGGTCTCTCCTAAGTGGAATGCAGCCATCAGTAATGGTTTAATACCAGGACCTCTCCTAAGTGGAATGCAGCCATCAGTAATGGTTTAATACCAGGACCTCTCCTAAGTGGAATGCAGCCATCAGTAATGGTTTAATACCAGGACCTCTCCTAAGTGGAATGCAGCCATCAGTAATGGTTTAATACCAGGGTCTCTCCTAAGTGGAATGCAGCCATCAGTAATGGTTTAATACCAGGGACCTCTCCTAAGTGGAATGCAGCCATCAGTAATGGTTTAATACCAGGGTCTCTCCTAAGTGGAATGCAGCCATCAGTAATGGTTTAATACCAGGACCTCTCCTAAGTGGAATGCTGCCATCAGTAATGGTTTAATACCAGGGTCTCTCCTAAGTGGAATGCAGCCATCAGTAATGGTTTAATACCAGGGTCTCTCCTAAGTGGAATGCAGCCATCAGTAATGGTTTAATACCAGGGTCTCTTCTAAGTGGAATGCAGCCATCGTTAATGTGCTTTTCCTACATGACATGTCAACATGTCTGCCGTGAGAAAAGGTCTATAGAACAGTTACAGAAAAAGTACATCACTTTACTGTAATGCAGCCTTTAAAACCAGGGAAAGACACTTATGCCATATCACGATATTACAATATCCAAAATCTAAGACGACATCTAGTCGATATCGATATATTGCCCAGCTCTACCCTGCATAAATATGCGGACTTTGGCTGATTATGCATTGAATTATGCGATCGGATAACGGCGTTTTTCAGCATATCTTTTAAAACCTCCCAGGACAAAGCTCCGTACAATGGGAGATCGGGCTTTCTGCTCAGCTGCTCCCAGTCTGTGGAGGGCTCTCCCTGACCACCTGAGGACATCCCAGACTGTGGATCCTTTTAAACGTGGCCTTAAAACCCACCTTTTTAGGAGAGCTTTTGAGTGAACTCGTGCCCTTTTCCTTATTGTTTTTGTTTCATTTCATTCTATTTATTTACTTTTATTTTCATGCTCTCCATGTGTTTTTATTTTTAGCACTACATTACATTACAAGTCATTTAGCTGACGCTTTTATCCAAAGCGACTTACAATTGCTATATATGTCAGAGGCCTCTGGAGCAACTAGGGGTTAAGTGTCTTGCTCAGGGACACATTGGTTGATGTATCGCAGTGGGAATCGAACCCGGTTCTCCCACACCAAAGGCACATGTCATATCCACTGCGCCATCACCACCCTAAACTGGTCGCCTGAACAGGGATCTATCATGTAGCACTTTGAGATTTGCCTAAATACAGTGAGGAAAATAAGTATTTGAACACCCTGCTATTTTGCAAGTTCTCCCACTTAGAAATCATGGAGGGGTCTGAAATTGTCATCGTAGGTGCATGTCCACTGTGAGAGACATAATAAAAAAAAAAAAAAAATCCAGAAATCACAATGTATGATTTATTAACTATTTATTTGTATGATACAGCTGCAAATAAGTATTTGAACACCAGAGAAAATCAATGTTAATATTTGGTACAGTAGCCTTTGTTTGCAAGTACAGAGGTCAAACGTTTCCTGTAGTTTTTCACCAGGTTTGCACACACTGCAGGAGGGATTTTGGCCCACTCCTCCACACAGATCTTCTCTAGATCAGTCAGGTTTCTGGGCTGTCGCTGAGATTATGTCTCTCACAGTGGACATGCACCTACGATGACAATTTCAGACCCCTCCATGATTTCTAAGTGGGAGAACTTGCAAAATAGCAGGGTGTTCAAATACTTATTTTCCTCACTGTATAAAGTGCATTACAAATTAAACGTATTATTATTATTATTCTTCTTCTGGAGGGACTGACCTTTGTCGACCTCCTGCAGACAGACGAGGTCAGCGTTGTAGCCGGCCAGCTCCTTCTTGATCAGGTTCTGCCTGTAGTCCAGCTGCAGGGCGTAGGGGGGGCAGTACGGGTACAGCACGGTCCTGGACAGCTCGGTCTGGGCGTAGACGTCGGCCAGGATGTTGTAGGACACCACCCTCACCGCTGGCCACTGCGCCTCCTTCACCGTGTACGCGTGTCTGTTGTCAAAGGTGCACACGCCCGGCCCGGCCTCCACGGCTCCAGCAGAGACCAGCTCCTTGGCCACGCCACTGCGGCCCCCGTCTCTAGGCGTGCAGCGCAGTTTGAGCCTGCAGCCGATGTCCTGATTGGACGGGACGTGGACTCTCCCGCACCCTACCTCGGTCCAGCCGCTGTCCTGGCCCGGGACTTCTGCAGCAGCTTCAGGGCTACTAGAACAACCAGAAAGAGAAATTAAAACCCAAGAGGTGCAGAAGCTCTAGGCTACGTTTTAGTGCTCATTTTGTCACCTTTTTTTTTATTTAGTTGTAGTCTTGTGCCAACTGTCCTTGTTAGTTTTAGTCATATTTAGTCATTCACATATCTGTTTTTGTTAGGCAACTTTTAGTCGACTAAAAGTCTCGTCATTTTAGAGACTTTAGTCTCAAGATTTTAGTCTTTTTTTAAATAAATTATTTCTGATAACCATTTCTGTCAAATAGTTATAGATATAGAGGGCTGATCTCGGGACAGAGTGCCGACAGATTCAAACTCTGAAAAATGGGTAAGTGGGCTGTCTGTGTAGCTGTAAAGAGCCTATACAGCCTATCTGATGTTGGACCGTCACTCACGTTGTTATCGTAGCCTATCCTACTACCCTTTATATATAGCCTACTGATTTGATTAAAGCAAGACAACATCGGCAGTATTGACTGCAACACATGTTACAGAATATTTCGTTCTGTATGACCAGTGCAACATTTGAAAATCTTTTCTCTGAAATGTTGTATTACATTTATATCTACAGTCCCGGCCAAAAGTTTGGACACACCTTTTCATTCAATGCGTTTCCTTTTTATTTTCATGACTATTTACATTGTAGATTCTCACTGAAGGCATCAAAACTATGAATGAACACATATGGAATTATGTACTTTTTATTAATAAGAGAAATAATTCCACTAATGAACCCTGACAAAGCACACCTGTGAAGGTAAAACCATTTCAGGTGACTACCTCATGAAGCTCATTGAGAGAACACCAAGGGTTTGCAGAGTTATCAAAAAAAGCAAAGGGTGGCTACTTTGAAGAATCTAAAATATAAGACATGTTTTCAGTTATTTCACACTTTTTTGTTAAGTACATAATTCCATATGTGTTCATTCATAGTTTTGATGCCTTCAGTGAGAATCTACAATGTAAATAGTCATGAAAATAAAAAGGAAACACATTGAATGAGAAGGTGTGTCCAAACTTTTGGCCTGTACTGTACATTGATGTCCAAACCTAGACTTTCAAACATCAAAATGTAATTTATTAATATGCATTCGTGTCTAAATGACATATAAACATATTTTCCTATTCTATTTTGCCTGGAAACGCTTCCAACACGCTCGCGTCTCACGTGAAAAATAGGCGTCGGTTCTATTTCTAGCATGCACGCGTCTCACGCCGGCAGTGTGTACGCTCTGACCTGCTCGCACGGCGCGTGCAGTGTGTAACCGGCCTTAGGGCCACTGGTGAAAAATGTATTTGGGTTCAGAATTCTGATAATTAAGTCAGAACTCAAATACATTTTTCACCAGTGGCCCTAATCCTCTTCCGTATCACCTACACCTCCCTCTCAAACCTCCTTTCAGTGTCCCAAATTCCCTATGGAATATGGGTTAGGCGTTCAGTCCTAATCCCGCAGATGGTAGCTTTGGGACACTGCGGTTTTGGAAAATAATAAACTAACCTGTCTCAAATAAGACCCTCATCATTTGGGACAGATTTGGGAAATAATTTGGGACACTAAACTGCACGCATACCCTTTTTTTTTTATTATAACTACCTTGTGTATGGGGCGTTTTCCTTATACCACGTGAACTCGCAGTCTTGGAGGTTCCCAAACTCCACCTCCAGGTTGGGGCAGACGGGGAACCCAGCCAGCAGGGACCCCGGGAGCTCGGCGGTGGTCCAGGTGGGGGCGTTCCTCTGCACGGCGTATCTACAGCCCCCCACGTGCAGCACGGCTCCGTCCCGCCACGCTGCCGAGTTCAGCTCCGTCTCCGCCACTTCCTGCCCGTCGTAGACCAGCTTCACCACGACGTGCTCCGGCTGCTCCGGTCCCTGGGGGTGGGCAGATCGAGGCTTCGTGAAACAATGAAACAGTTCAAGCAAATGTTCAGTTGACCTCAGTTGACCAAAGTGCTTAACATGCTCCAAAAGCAACGAGACAATAAACACAAACAAAGCACAATGTACTAGGGCTGGGCGATTTGGACCAAAAGTCATATCCCGATATATTTTGGCTGAATATCGATATACGATATATATCCCGATATTTTTTTTCCGCAAAGTTCAGTCAAAGTTAAAGCCAAATATGACATGTCACAAGTAGTTTCATAGAAACTGGCTATTTCAGTGAACAGTTGCAAAATCAAATGAATAACTAATAAACAGGTTATATATATCTATACAAAATATCTTCACACTTAGATTTTTGATAAATAATCATCAATAATATGGATATAATGACTAAGTGGGTAAAGGCAAATAATAGAACAGTTACAACAGTCTGGTAAGTTCAGAAAAGGACATAACTTTACTGTAATGCAGCCTTTACAACCAGGAAAAGACACTTATGGTCATATCACAATATTACGATCCAAAATCTAAGACGATATCTAGTCTCAGATCACGATATCAATATAATATCGATATATAGCCCAGCCCTACAATGTACAATACAAAATAACTGACAGTGAAAAAAGAATAAGGTCAATAATGTCAAGATATCAAAGCTCAACTTGAATTGAAAGCCAATGAATAATAGTGGGTCTTTAGCATGGACTTGAACGTTTCAATGGTCCGAGCTGTTCTTACATGAACAGGTAAACTATTCCAGAGGTTTGGAGCAGCCAATGAAAAGGCTCGCTCACCTTTGGTTCTTAACCTGGATCTGGGCACATCGAGGAGCATCTGATTGGACGACAAACAGGAAGCCAGTGGAGCGTGGCCAAAACCGGTGTAATACGGTCACGCTTTTTAGTCCCGGTTAAAAGCTGAGCTGCTGCGTTGTGGACTAACTGTAACCGATGAAGCGATGACTGATCCAATCCAACATACAGTGAGTTACAGTAGTCCAAACGGGACGTAATAAATGCATGTATGACTCTCTCAAAGTCGTCAAAGTACGTTGCAGGTAAGGCTCGACCTTGAATATGTGCCATATTGTGTCGAGGCTTCTACGGCCGTCCTCGACTAAAGAACTTCTTAGTGGACTAACACTTATAGGATTTAGTCGACTAATGGATTAGTTGATTTAATTGACAGAGCTGTGCTCTTTGAGAGGTGGTTAAGACTAGAAAAGAACAATATAAATGTAGTTAATTAACCATCTGTAAAACTGAGTTTCTCCACAATTAATCCTGCAAAAGCACCACTTTAAATCTTGTGTTTACCATAAATGTGCTCAGAAGTTTCCTGAAATGAGTAATTAATCATGAATAAGCATAAAAAATGACTAATGGACTAAAGAAATATTAGTCGACTAAGACCAAAACCACAGATTAGTCGACTAATCGACTAAGAGGTGGCAGCCCTAGAGGCTTCGAAACAATCCGACACCTAGTGGTCTGATACAACCTTGACAACGAGCCAGTAAAAAAATAAAATGTATTATTGTATTTTTCTAATATTTGAAGCTTGTAAGGCTTGTAGGCTCCTCACTGTGCATAATGTTATTTTGGTCATGAAAAATGAGTATTAATAAAAGAAATTAAGCCACAATGTCTCACTTTTTTATAGATTTTTATTCAAAAATATTAATTTCTCTGCTGTGGAAGGACTTAGCCAAATTTTTTTACAGATAATTTCTCCAGCCTTTGAAAAAAATCCTCTCACAAGGGACACTTGTTGCTGGCATGCAAAGATATTTTTTTAGCAAGGACATACAAATGAGGAAAGATTACTGCTCTCTCTTTCCAGTAATTTAGGGGATCATGAGTTCTGGGCAAAAACGCATAGTTGAGGTATTTTTCCACTGTGGCATCAGCTGTAGCATTGTGTATCATCTTGGTTTCACTGATATCATGTATCACGTATCAAAAGCTTCGGGATGCAGAACATGTGCTTTTTGTGTGTAAGAAGTATGATGATAGTAGAATACAATGGCAGGAAATGGAAGGAGAGAATGCAATATGTGATATTTTGGAAGAACAGGGTATGGAAAGGGAAAGACTTGAAGCTTTATTTATTTTTCTTCATAATACTGGTTTAGTAAAAACAATTTAGTTTGTTTATTTTGAATTAATTCAAGCCTAGACTCTATGACGTGTCTGTGAAGTTCATGGTACACACTCCTGTACAGTTGGTGGCGGTATAATACTAAAGTAGTAATCTGCCAAAAAAAACTAAAAGAAAGAAAAGAAAGAACAAAGCTTCGGAACGTCAGTTTCGCATCAGTCAGCCATCCCTACCTGGCAAGGGCGTAAAACCCAGGGGGGTCAGGGGGGTCACGACAAATAACATAATGATGTACACTTAAATATCTGCGTAAGCAGTAAAACAATACAAACCCCAAAAAGTGTTTTTTAAGTTTAGAAACATTTTGAGTCCCCCCTCCCTTGCCTCAGAGTGGTTTGGTCCACTGCATGCTTTAGAACAGCCAACGTCAACTGGCGGCCCGCGGGCCACATCCGGCCCGCCAAAGCTTTTAGTCTGGCCCGCAGAATAATCATGAATTCACAAAATGTAAAGAAGGAAAAAATGCGTTCTGTTATTTATCATTTCAAGCATTTAGAGCAAAAACCCAGCCGCCTGTATTTACATATCCATTCACATGCCGTACAGCGATGCCCGAGCTCCACACACACAGCTGAGCCGGTATTATAAGACCAAAACAAATAGTGGCTACTTAATATGCACG